>JAJHIY020000608.1:0-2500 GCA_022114975.2 Lampris megalopsis
CACGACACGACGATGTTTTTATTTTGTTTCTTGACTTCTACAAGGCTTTTGATACAATTGAACATGAGTTTATCTTTAAAGCCATTCCCTTTTTTGGTTTTGGAAAACATTCCCAAAATGCAATTCAGACACTATATAATGGCTGTTCCAGCTCACGACACGACGATGTTAAACATTCCCAAAATGCAATTCATACACTATATAATGGCTGTTCCAGCTCTGTGAAATTAAGGTATGGTACATCAGAAAGATTGAACATTCATCGTGGTATCAGATAAGGCTGTCCGGTATCTCCATTTTTATTTTTGTCAGTTACCCAAACAATGGCTACGCATTAAAAAAAAATAAAAAGAAAGAAAAATCACCCTTCCTAGGAATAAATGCAGTGGGAAAGAATTTCAAACTTTGTCAACTAGCAGATGATGCCACAAAATTTCTGAAAGACCAAAGTCAGGTTTCAAAAGCAGCAGCTTGCATAAATGAGTTTACTAATGTTTCCGGTTTAAAGATGAACTTGGATAAATCTGACTTATTCCCAATTAAACCTTGTGTTCTGTCAGATTGTTATGGGATTCCAATTAAAGAAAAGGTGACATACTTAGGTATTGTTATTTGTAAGAATTTGGAACAACAATCTAAATTAAATTTTGATCCTGTTATTGAAAATTTCCCCCTCGGGGATGAATAAAGTATTCTGATTCTGAAAAAACAAAATTGGAATTGAATGCGTGGTTAAGGGGAGCTATTTCCATATTTGGTAGGGTTCTGTTTTCCAAAACAGAAGGAATCTCCAGATCTGTATATGCATCATTGTTGTTCAGTGTCCCAACAAATGTTACTAAGGAATTAGATAAGATGCTATATGATTTCATTTGGAGGGGGAAAAAAAAACATTATCTTAAAGAAGTAATCAGAGGTAGTAAAGAACAAGGTGGTCTTGAAGTCTTTGATTTTGATTTATTGAATAATACTTTTAAGATTAAGTGGCTTATAGAATTTTTTAAAGAATCCCAACAGTATCTGAGATGCTTTTCCCGCATATTCATTTAACTCTGCTACTACTACTATTACTACTACTAGGCATTGATTTTTTTGTTTTGTTAAAATGTACGTTTTCTGTTGACAAAACCCCAATTAAATTAACTAACTTCCATAGACAAGCTCTTTGAGCATGCGTATTGGTATATAAACACAACTTCAGTCCTCATAGATACTTTATCTGGAATAATAAGGATATTTTACACAAAAGCAAATACCAGTTTTATCGCTCATGGTATGACAACGGAATTTTACTAGTTGGTCAATTGATAAATAGAAATGGGGAGTTACTGTCATATTCAGAATTTCTTCAAAATTTCAAGATACCAAACACAATATGCTATTATTTTTGACGCAATTCCCGTGGGTTCTCTTCAGCTTTTAAAGAGTTGTAACCTTACAGAAATTAACATTATTAGCTTTAACCAATAGCAAAGAAATGTGTGTGGCTGACCCCACTTGACGTCACACACTGCACCGCCCACGTTCAGCACGACAAGATACGAATTTCGCCTCGGCCTGCATTTGCGCATGTGTGACCGTACACTTAGCGTTCTCTCTCTCTCTCTCTCTCTCTCTCTCTCTCTCTCTCTCTCTCTCTCTCTCTCTCTCTCTCTCTCTCTCTCTCTCTCTCTCTCTCTCTCTCTCTCTCTCTCTCTCCCTCTCTCTATCACAGAGTAAATGTTGAGAGGCTGTGAGAATTTTTTCTACCCCACTAAAGCAAGCTAATTAGATCGTCTTGGATTCATATCTTCGCATGCACAGACCGAGAGAGGAGCATGTGGAAAGCAAGGAGGCAAGAGAGGCTGATGTTTTATTGGGGACCTTATCCTATGGGAAAGGAAGATTTGGTCATGTGATCACATGAGCAAAGAGATAATGATTTACTGCCTTCAGTATGGCAATGTTTTCAATCATGATGCCTAACCTCATGGGCATTAATTATGCCAATTCCTTATCCTTTAATTACTGCACAATTGGAACCCATTTGTGGGCAGTTACAAAACAATACAAGGACAGAGTTAAATTTAATCGTTAGCCAGCAAGTTAATGAGCGGTTCCATATAATGGAGCACCATAAACTTTCCTCTAAAGAAGGAGGCACACGCACACGCACACGCACACGCACACGCACACTCACTCACACAAACTTGCATAGCCTCTCTCCACTGTCAAGTTAATGCCGGCTGTGAGCATTACATCAACAGCAGTGTGAACTTCTCAGAAATAGGACACTTAGAGACAGTTCACCCCAAAATCAAAAAATTCACATTTGTCCTCTTACCTGATTGTTTTGCTGTGAGTTGCCAAGTTTTCGAGGTATTGGCTGTAGAGATGTCTGCCTTCTCTTCTCAAGCTAATCCACACACCTTGCTTGTTGTGAGCGGTTTCATGTAGGTGTAGTTCGGTCGAAGAAAATAGTTCCTATTCGAGTGCCATCCAGTTCCATTGTATTCGAGAG